>PJEN01004019.1:142450-153633 GCA_004024605.1 Pteronura brasiliensis | reverse complement strand
TTCAACATCCACAAATCAATCAATGTGATACAACACATTAATAAAAGAAAGAACAAGAACCATATGATACTCTCCATAGATGCTGAAAAAGCATTTGACAAAGTACAGCATCCCTTCCTGATCAAAACTCTTCAAAGTGTAGGGATAGAGGGCACATACCTCAATATTATCAAAGCCATCTATGAAAAACCCACCACAAATATTATTCTCAATGGAGAAAAACTGAAAGCTTTTCCGCTAAGGTCAGGAACACGGTACGGATGTCCATTATCACCACTGCTATTCAACATAGTACTAGAAGTCCTAGCCTCAGCAATCAGACAACAAAAGGATATTAAAGGCATCCAAATCGGCAAAGAAGAAGTCAAACTATCACTCTTCACAGATGATATGATACTATATGTGGAAAACCCAAAAGACTCCACTCCAAAACTGCTAGAACTTGTACAGGAATTCAATAAAGTGTCAGGATATAAAATCAGTGCACAGAAATCAGTTGCATTTCTCTACACCAACAACAAGACAGAAGAAAGAGAAATTAAGGAGTCAATCCCATTTACAATTGCACCCAAAACTATAAGATACCTGGGAATAAAATAACCAAAGAGGCTAAGAATCTATACTCAGAAAACTATAAAGTATTCATGAAAGAAATTGAGGAAGACACAAAGAAATGGAAAAATGTTCCATGCTCCTGGATTGGAAGAATAAATATTGTGAAAATGTCTATGCTACCTAAAGCAATCTACACATTTAATGCAATTCCTATCAAAGTACCATCCTTTTTTTTTTTTTTTCAAAGATATGGAACAAATAATCCTAAAATTTATATGGAACCAGAAAAGCCCTCGAAGAGCCAAAGGAATATTGAAAAAGAAAGCCAAAGTCGGTGGCATCACAATTCCAGACTTCAAGCTCTATTACAAAGCTGTCATCATCAAGACAGCACGGTACTGGCCACAAAAACAGACACATAGATCAATGGAACAGAATAGAGAGCCCAGAAATAGACCCTCAACTCTATGGTCAACTAATCTTCTACAAAGCAGGAAAGAATGTCCAACGGAAAAAAGACAGCCTCTTCAATAAATGGTGTTGGGAAAATTGGACAGCTACATGCAGAAAAATGAAATTGGATCATTTCCTTACACCACACATGAAAATAGACTCAAAATGGATGAAGGACCTCAATGTGAGAAAGGAATTCATCAAAATCCTTGAGGAGAACACAGGCAGCAACCTCTTTGATCTCAGCCGCAGCAACATCTTCCTAGGAACATTGCCAAAGCAAGGGAAGCAAGGGCAAAAATGAACTATTGGGATTTCATCAAGATCAAAAGCTTTTGCACAGCAAAGGAAACAGTTAACAAAACCAAAAGACAACCGATGAATGGGAGAAGATATTTACAAACGACATATCAGATAAAGGGCTTTATAGACATATGTCTATAAAGAACATAGCAAACTCAACACCCAAAGAACAAATAATCCAATCAAGAAATGGGCAGAAGACATGAACAGACATTTCTGCAAAGAAGACATCCAGATGGCTAACAGCCACATGAAAAAGTGCTCCATATCACTCGGCATCAGGGAAATAAAAATCAAAACCACAATAAGATATCACCTCACACCAGTCAGAATGGCTAAAATTAACAAGTCAGGAAATGACAGATGCTGGCGAGGATGCAGAGAAAGGGGAGCCCTCCTACACTCTTGGTGGGAATGCAAGCTGGTGCAACCACTCTGGAAAACAGCATGGAGGTTCCTCAAAATGTTGAAAATAGAACTACCCTATGACCCAGCAATTGCACTACTGGGTATTTACCCTAAAGATACAAACACAGTGATCCAAAGGGGCACATGCACCCAAATGTTTATACCAGCAATGTCTACAATAGCCAAACTATGGAAAGAACCTAGATGTCCATCCACAGATGAATGGATAAAGAAGATGTGGTATATATACACAATGGAATACTATGCAGCCATCAAAAGAAATGAAATCTTGCCATTTGCGACGATGTGGATGGAACTAGAGGGTATCATGCTTAGCGAAATAAGTCAATCGGAGAAAGACAACTATCATAAGATCTCCCTGATATGAGGGAGAGGAGATGCAACATGGGGGGTTAAGGGGGTAGGAGAAGAGTAAATGAAACAAGATGGGATTGGGAGGGAAACAAACCATAAGTGACTCAATCTCCCAAAACAAACTGAGGGTTGCTGGGGGGAGGGGGGTTGGGAGAGAGGAATGGGGTTATGGACATTGGGGAGGGTATGTGCTATGGTGAGTGCTGTGAAGTGTGTAAACCTGGCGATTCACAGACCTGTACCCCTGGGGATAAAAATATATGTTTATAAAAAATAATAAAATAAAATAAAATAAAAATAAATTCTGGGACATGGAAAAAAAAAAAGAATATATGCTATGGAAAATATGGTAGAGTATGTGTGTGTGTGTGTGAGAGAGAGAGAGATACACACTACAGGAAAAAAATGTAAATATGCAATGCATACTATAGAAAGTAGGAGACAGAAATATATATATTTATATATGGAACTCTGTATAATTCAATAATAATGTTAGTAGATAATAGAATATTAATTATATAACTGATTATATAAAATATTTACACATGTAATTAAGAACATGTTAACTAGACAAAGTGTAAGAAATTATAACAAAACTTGTACAAAACCAATTCTTACATGAGAAATTAAAAATCAAGTTTATGTTCTATCTCAAGTAGATTTTGATAGTGCATTAGTGTTACTTTTTGAACAAAACACTCAGAAAAACCTATCCTGGGCCATGCAAAACGACAGACAGGCAAAGCTGTCAGATCCTTTGCCCCAGCTTCCCCGCACCTACTCACATTTAATTTCCTTAACAGTTCTACTTTTTTAACAAAGTTAAAGGACTTAGCAAAGATAAGGGTACATTAGAGCCCATTAACACCATCAGGGCAAGTGTCTTAAAGCAAATCTGTTAAATAAAACAAAAGTGCTGAATTTCTCCTCTCTCAGGCAAAAGTTTTTTTTTTTTCATTTAGCTAACTTAGGACTACAGCCAGGTGGGGTACATTTCAAAGTACCTTAATACCATTTGTATTTTACTTGTAGGACATCACGACCACAGATAAACCTCGGGAAGACAGAACCATTTAGTTAAATCTTGCATCAGACCACGTGACATAAACTGCACACAGACAGTTTCCAGCTGGGAAAACACTTAACTTCCATTTACAGCTGTAAACTGTGATCCTGTCTCTGAAAGTCTCACCGGACCCTCAGCCCAATTCTTGGTGGGTTACCTACCAGAAGACTACAGGAGATGACACCTTTCCTTTCCTTTCCTTTCTAGAAAATGTCATGGAGTCTTAACAGTTTTGTTGTAGTCACAAGACTATTGTCACAACACCTTAAATTTAATATAACTGAAAAAGGGAAATAAAATGACACAAAGTGAACTATTATAGTGGAACTCTTACTTCTATTTCTGCCACTTCTTTACTTGTTAAAAACCCTAGACAGAAAAGTTTTATGTCAACCTCTAAGAACTTAGAGGCCTATAAAATGACTATCTCATGTCTATGAGAATCAGACACTCAAGAGTAAGAAAGACAATTTTAAGAAGAGAAAGGAGAATTTTATTCTCCTCTGCCAGGAAAAAATATTTTTAAAACGCCCATGTGATTATTATTTAAGTACCTCCTTGAGTTAATAAGAACCTGCCCAGATTTATTTGAACCTCAGCACCTGACAATGTGTCTTCTGTGTTTGCTTAGGTTGCTCTTCTTGTATTCTTACTTTTTTTTATTGGTTATTCTCTCACCTATAAATTTCTTATTAATCATTCATAACATAGTTTACAGTCATTGTTATGACCATTTTCTAGACATCACTCATAAAAGATGAAGTTTATGTGCAGAAGAAATTTCTATGTGACCACCATTGACTTTTAGACATAACATTACTCCTTGCATGCCCTTCAAAAATATATTAAATACAAAATAAGGAAAATAAGAGAGGGATCACCTTGACTATAACCTGCAGTCTTTAGTGTAAATCATTTATAAATTTATTTCTTTTCACTTGCAAGACATGCCCAAGGCAATAAGACAAACCCACTATATCATGACAGACAGATTCAAAGTGTAGATTAGTATCAGGCAGGGCTGGGTCTGAGATCCACCTGTGCCATTTACTAGCTATGGGACCTTGGGAATTTTTAACTTCTCCTGTTTTTTAGTCTATAAACTGGGAAAAAGAATAGTGTGTACATGAAAAGATTCTTGAGAAAATCAAAAGACATAACACATATAACGTGTTAAGCACAGTCTCTGGCACATATGAAATAAATGCTCTGTTAAGATCCTTTGGTTTAGAGAAGTTCTAACATTAAAAACTTTAGTTCAAAAGCATCAGTTCAGGCATTGAAAAGCTTTTGCTCCCATCCATTTGAAAGAAGTTTCTGCTTCCATCCATAGACACATCCTTCTACCATAACCAATTTAAAAACTGGACAAAACATATTAAACACCTGTTTTAAGATATTGGACAATAGGTGGCACAGGACTGTGATTTTTGAGAGACTGGGAACAGATGAGATGAGTCCTATGATTGTCCCAGATTTTTGCTTATAGATATTTTCCAGACTGCAGCAGAAGGAGGGGAGCTAAACAGAGAATGGTGAGTTAAGAAGACAGATTTGGAGTTAAGTGTCAACGTGGCTGGAATTTTTGAGTCCTCTTACTCTAAAGGAGGGGGTTTAGTCAAGGAAAGAGCTCTACAATTCTTCATGATATCTACCTGACTCTGGCTGATTGCCAATCTGCACGTGCTTAGAGCAAAACTGCACAGTGCTAGACAGACAGCAACATCTGGTGAAAGACTGTTATTAGAAAGTCTGTAATCCAAACAATTCCAAAGCTCACACAAGCCCGGGAACCAATCATGTTTTCACTATCCAGAGTGGAGAGACCTGATGGAATATGTAGGACATTCTATAGACTCCTCACAAAATCAAATCATAGTAGTGGGAACTAGAATTAGACCTAGAGTAACAAAAACTCTAGAAATTCCCTAACCTCAAAATCAGCAAACTGATCTTCAAGTAATTTAACTCTCTGCTCCAACACATTAAAAGATTTTTTTAAATATTCAACAAAATCAAGTACTCAAAAATTTATGATTATAATGTTGAGCATGCCATCAAAAATTAGTAGCCATCTAGAGAAGCAATGAAATGTGATTCATAACTAGGAGAAAAATAAGAAAATAGAAATATAGAAATGTTAGAGAAGGATGCCTGGGTGTCTCAGTCAGTTAAACATATGCCTTCAGCTCAGGTCATGATCCCAGGGTCTTGGGATAGAGCCCCATATCGGGCCCCCTGCTCAGCAGGAAGCCTGCTTCTCCCTCTCCCTCTCCCCCTGCCTGTGTTCCCTCTCTCACTGTGTCTCTCTCCATCAAATAAATAAATAAAATCTTAAAAAAAAATGTTAGAGATTATAGAGTGAGCAGACAGATGTTACAAATGTCACTATAAATATGCCCAAGGATTTTTTAAAAATGAGCTTAATGAAAACAGAAGCTTGTGGGGGAAAAAATGAAACCTCAAAAAATGAAAAATAAATATTAATTTTATCAAAAATTGAAAATAAAAAGTTATTGGATGAAATTCACAGCAAATTGGGCTCTTCAAAAGAAAAGATCACTGCACTTATAAATATAGCAATAAAACTATTCAAGATTAAACACAGGGATGAAAAAATAAGACTGACCCTCCAAAAGAAATCCAGAATCTTAGTGACTTTTGGGGCAATGTCAAGCAATTTAACATCTGTGCAAATGGAGTAGTAATAGAGGAGATTGGAGGGATGGGAAAAAAATGGATGAAATCATGGGTGAGAATGTTCATAATTAGAGAAAAGTTATAATACTACAGTTGAGAAAAGCTCAGTATGCCCCCAAGTTGTTTAAACCAAACAACAAACAAACAAAAACACATGAGGGTATATCATCATCAAATTACCTAAAACCATTAATAAAGAGAAACACATCTAGGCAATATGGGGAGGCAGAGGCATATGACATACAGTTATAAGCACTACAGTAGATTTCCCATTCCAAATGTTAAAATCCAAAAGATAATGCAACAATACCTTGAAAGTATTGATAGAAAAAACCTGATTTCTAACCTAGAAATCCTTCAGCTATGAAGCCAAAATGAAAGCTTATTTTTCAGAGAAACAAAAGAAAAAATCTGTAACTAGCAGACACACATTATAAGAAATGTGAAAAGATGTTCTTTCGGCAGAAAGAAAATGATACCAGGGGTTACTTGTATCTACACAAAAGGACTGTAGAGTGACAGAAATAGTAGATGTAAAAGAATTGTTCCTATTTTTAACTCACTGAAAGAACAATTTCTTAAAAATAAAATCAATGTATGCTGGGGTTTATAGTAGTTGTAGAAGTAATGTCTTTGATAATCATAGCACAATGTATGGTAGGGGTGAAATGAAAGTGTATTGATGTAGGATTCTCATGCTATAATTGAAGTGATATAACATTATTTGAAAAATGACTATAGGGGCGCCTGGGTGGCTCAGTGGGTTAAGCCGCTGCCTTGGGCTCAGGTCATGATCTCAGGGTCCTGGGATCGAGTCCCATATCGGGCTCTCTGCTCAGCAGGGAGATTGCTTCCCTCTCTCTCTCTCTCTCTCTCTCTGCCTGTCTCTCTCTCTACTTGTGATCTGTCAAATAAATAAATTAAAAAAAATTACTATAATAAGATGAAATTGTATATTACAAACCCTGGCAAAAGCCAGGAGTTAAAGCAATAAAAGTTATAGCTAATAAGTCATCAGTGGAAATAAAATGGAAACTCTAAAGTGTATTCAATCAAAAATGGAAGAAATAAAAAGAAATGGGAAAAAAGAAAATAGTACAAATAGAAAAAAATAGTAATTTAAGTCAAATCATATGGTAGCAATTTTAACTTTAAATAATTTAAACTGCAATTAAAAGAAAAAATCTGTCAAATGGGTCAAAAGAGCAAAATCCAGTATAAAATATCAATGAGAAATTAATTTTAAGTGTAAACAATTACAATTAGGTTAAAAAAATGGAAAAATATATCATGTTGCAAACAATTATCATTAGAAAGCTAGATGATGGGGCACCTGGGTGGCTCAGTTGGTTAGGCGTCCAACTCTTGATTTCAGCTCAGGTCATGATCTCAGGGTTGTGAGAGCAAGCCCCTCATCAGGCTCTGCACTAAGCATGGAGCCTGCCTGGGATTTTCTCTCTCTCTCTCTCTCATTCCCTCTGCCTCTCCCCTCTTGCACTCTCTCTCAATAAATAAATAAAATCTTAAAAAAAAAAGAAAAGAAAAAGTAAGAAAAAACCAGAGTGGTGATATTAATATCTAGCAAAGTAAATTTTAGAACAAATTATCAATGACAAAGATGAACATTTCACAAAGATAAAGGGTTAATTCATCCAGAAGACAAAGCAGTCCTTAATGTATATATAACTAATAATGGAGTTTCCAGTTGTTACAGCAAGAACTGGACAGAACTGATACAAATAGAGTTATAAATGTCAATATTGTTTCCCTCAGAAGTTGAATGAAACTAGGCAGGAAAACAAACTTGTCCAAGAAAACATAAACAAGACTGTCAACCAACTGATATCGCCTAAGTGACATTTAACAGAATACTATACCCCAAAACTGAATTATACGAAAGTAGAATATTCACTGTGACTGAACATATGCTGACTCATAAATATAACATAATTCTATTAGAAAAGAAAAGGTTCAGTAGCAATGATCTGTAGTTCAGCTTTAGAAATCTATAGTATTATGTAGAATAAAGGCAATAATAAAAAATGGGAAACAAAGAAATAGAACAAACCAATAATATGGAAAATAATTAAAACCAAAATCTGATTATTTGAAACAAGAGTAGTAAAAAATTACAATGTGAGAAATAAAGAGGAGATATCACTACAGACCCTAGAGACATTATAGGACAATAAGAATACATTATGAACTACTTTATGTCAATAAATATGAAAAACTAGATGAAATAAACAAGTATCTTGAAAAATAGAAATTACCAAACTTATTTCTTAAGAAATATAATATCTGAATGCTATATCTGTTGGAGAAAATTAACTTAGGTTAAAATCTTTCCCCCAAACAAAGTTCAGTATCTACATGGCATCATGAATAAATTATAAGAAGCTTTTAAGGGAAAAATAAAAATGCTATAAGAATTATTATGTGAGTTATTAAGTTCACAGGATAAAAAAAATCAGCTTACAAAAGTCGATTGCATTTTTACATGCAAGCAACTAACCATTGAATATTTCAAAAAAGTACCATTCACAATAATGTCCAAAGACCATAAAAATTTAAGAATAAGCCTAACAACAACAACAAGGTGCAGAGACCTGTACAGTGACAACTATAAAACGTTACTGAGAAAAATTAGAGAGAAGACCTATATAAATGGAGAGATATACCATGTTTATGAATTTGAACACTGAATTTTGTTAACATCTCAATTCTTCCCAAAAGGATATGTAGATTCAACACAATTCCAATCAAAATCCAAGGCAGCATTTTTGGGTAAAATTGACAAGTTTATCCTAAAATTTCTATTTAATGAGAAATAACTTCAAGAATAGCCTATATGTATCTGGAAAGAGAAAAATGTAGTCAGAGAACTTAGAATACTTGATTTGAAGATTCACCATGGAGTTATAGTAACAAAGACAATGGTACATTGTTATAAGGATACATAGATAAATGGAACAAAATAAAGAAATCCATGCATATATGGTCAACTGACTTTGCCAAAGGAGCCAAGATGATCAAAAGAAAAATTAATAGCCTTATCAAAAAATATGTTGAGACTACTAGATATTTATATGGAAAAAATAAAATCCACTCTTACTTTACTTCTTACACATAAATTAATCTGAAGTTATTTACATATACCAAACATAAGATAGAACTTTATTTAAATCCTGTGGAAGAAAATTCAGGAAAAATTTTTGTGAGCTTGAGGTAAGCAAACATTAGTTAGATGGAATACAAAATGCTCAGAACATAAAATAAAAAATGATAAAATAGATTTCGAAATTACAACCATCTGCTCTTTGAAAACAACAGACTAAAAGAAAATATTCATAGTATATTTTTCTGACATATGGCTTATATCAAGAATATGTAAATGCAAACAACCTAATAAAAATAAGGCCAAAGATTTGAATTGACTCAAATAAAAGGAGTATCTTAAAAGACAACAAATACATTAGAAAATGCTCAACATTATTAGTTATTAAGGAAATGCAAAGTAAAACCCAAATGAGATCCCACTACACACCCACTGAATGGCTAAGAATAAAGGGATTGACATTACCAGATGTTGGTAAGAATGCAGAATAATCATCTATGCTTTAGTAGGAATTTAATATGGTACAACTACTCGCAAAAATAGCTTGGCAGTTTATTAAAAAGTTAAATATACTTACCACATATCCCAGCATTTCCACTCTTGGGTATTTATCCAAAACAAACAAAAACATATGTTCACCCAAAATCTTATACACAAGCATTCATAGAAAATTTATCCGTAATAGCTATGTGGAGGATGGACTTTACAGTGTCCCTTATGATCCCCATTCCCTGGTGTTATGTGCCAGAGTAATTCCTTCCTCTTGAGTGTAGGTGAGACATGTAAGTTGCCTCTAAACAAAGGAACATGGAAAAGTAATGAAATATCATTCCTGTAATTACATTATGTTATATAAGACTCTTTCTTGACAACAGCTTCTTCCTGTAGAAAGCATTGTTCTCCATTTCTGGCTTCCAAGAAGCAGTATACCAGTTATTCTATAGCCTCTAGGAAAAACCTGAATTTGGAAGATACTCCTTCCCCAGTCAAGTTTTCAGATGAGAACCCAGTCCTGTCTGACTCCTTGATTGCAGGCTTGCAGAAGACTACGCTGACCTGTGCCCAGATTCCAGGACTCCATGAAACAGCAAATATGTGTTCTTTTAAGCTGCTAAATTTGGGACAACATGCCACACAGTCATAGAAAACTAATAATGAGCCAAAACCTGGAAACAAGCTAAATATCCAACAAGTACATGGGTATGAGATTATCCATACCATATAAAGGAAAATTTGACTAATATACATAACAACAAGGACGAATCCAAAATAGCATGCTGAGCAAAGGAGCAAGAAACTAAAGACTACACACTGCATGATTCTATTTACATGACATTATTCAAAGTAAACAAATCCTAACTATAGTAACAGAAAGCAGATCAAACCTCATCAAACTACCCATAAACCACACCACAACAAATGTGATTTTGAAAACTTTATGAACTCAGTAACTGCACATCTATTTCTAAATACCTAAATTAACAAAAAGATAAACTGCTGATAAATATGCTGATAACATATTTAAGACTAGAAATCTTTTTCCTGATTGAATATTTAATAAATATTCACTGTAAAAGAATTTTAGAATCTTAGATAAGATTCTATATTTACCTAGCTACACAATGCAAATACCTAGAAATCTCAGGCTAGACAAGGGCTTTCTCTTCATTTCATTGACTAATAGTATTTAGAGATAGATACCTATGCCAATGATTCCAAATTATAGCTTTATCTGGCCTCTCCATTGATGTCCAAATTCAATATCTAACTGCTTCCTTGATGCTGACTTGAACGGTTAATGGTAATCACAGCTCTAACATGGTGAAAAAGAGATTTGGTTCCACCCATCCCCCAAACCTATGCTCTGGATATTCTCCTTCTGAGTAAATGGCACAATTGGCCATCTATTCACCAGATCAAAGAACCCAGGAGTTCTCTTTGATTCCTTTCTTTCCCTCATCTTCATTGAAAATAAACTGAAAATTCCTGCCCACTTTTTTTTTTTTAAGATTTTATTTATTTATTTGTCAGAGAGAGAGAGGGAGAGAGAGAGAGCGAGCACAGGCAGACAGAATGGCAGGCAGAGGCAGAGGGAGAAGCAGGCTCCCCGACGAGCAAGGAGCCCGATGTGGGACTCGATCCCAGGACGCTGGGATCATGACCTGAGCCGAAGGCAGCCGCTTAACCAACTGAGCCACCCAGGCG